>CM057812.1:55495870-55505870 GCA_030067965.1 Latrodectus elegans
TATATAAACGAGAATCCTTTCACAAAAAATTTAACTGTAAAGAATCAAAGTGTCTTATAAATCACAACAGCCACTTTACATAAGACATTATTTAATTTTCGTTATGTTAACAAGTCTTAGTAAATAATTTTCGACGGTAAAAACAGCTTGATTTTATTAAATTTACTGTTAGTTATTTTCTATATGATTTGTATGAAACCTGGTATGACAAGCATGTTACATGCTTCTGAGAAGAAAAAATATTTATTTCCATTCCATATTATAAACTACATCTTAAAATAGATAGGAAGATATTAAAATCATATGTTTTTTTTACAATAATATACTTGACATTTAATAAAATTATTCAAATGATCTCATTGTACCATAATAATATCAAAATATGTTTTTTTTATGAAAGGAACGATACGATAATTTAAATTAGGATTAATAAACCATCTCTAATGAATCTCCTATTTAGTATCAGAATAAATTTATTTTCGCATGACAATATTATATTTTGCCCTATAATTATAATTATTATAAATCTTATTTTAGTACTGGATGTTAATGAGTTTAATAATTCTTTCGCAGATCATAGTAGAATTTCCTTTAAGCAAAATAATTTTTGAGATCACATAAAATTGTTTGCAATACAGAATAATGTATAGCATGAAAAGTTAACACTATATTTAATTTTATATTTCTTTATAAAATCTCTCCCATAATCTACTAGCAAAAATTAAAAGTAAGTGTTTATTTAATTTGTTCCAAACATGCATAAATGAAAGTATTGAAATATCGATAAATATGTTCAACTTGCATAACATGTTCATCATAAATACTTAAAAGTATTTCACTGTCTTACTGATATCACACTGTTTACATTCCTTTAAATGTAAACGGAACGCAGTGTTTCATTTTGTTTCATTAATTAAGCATGAAAAAGTATTTTTTTGAATATTTACATTTTTTATCTATTATTTTAATGAAAACGAACTTTGGAAATTCTAATGTAAATGCTGCCTATCTTAAAAACTACGGGATCAACATTTCTAATTGCTATATATTTTGGGAAATTGACAATTGTAATTATCATATATTAATAATTTATACTTCAATTTAAAAATTTTCTTCAAGTAAAAGTTTTATTTTATATAAATTTAATTAGAATAAAACAAGCTACACTGGTGAAATAGAAACCGTACTTGTTATATTTCATAAATTAGTTATTTAAAATTATAGATATAGCTTCATGATATTAAAAATCATCTCTTTTGAATTTTAAAATCATATTTATATTAATAAAGGCAAATAAAGAAGCATAACTTGGATGATAAAATATAGCAGTAACAATCACAACTTTTTTTTAAAAAAAAATATTCAGATGTTTTACTAATGGTGTCTATTTTCTAATGCAAATGACTCCTATAATCATTATTCCAAGGATTAAAGTATTGTGAATGGGAAACATCATACAAAACGAGCTAAAAAATTTCATATTAAAAGATGAACAATTTTTTTTTTTTTTACAAAATGATGTCCTATTGCTATTTTATCACTAATTATGTTAAAAAAGTATCTTTTCTTTCTCATTCATAAAAAATTCTATCAAATTCAGTACTTAAAATTATTATGAAGTTGCAGAGTATTCAATTTGGTAAAATAAAATGAATTTTGTAAATATTTCATAAATCAACATAAAATATTGATATTAGTCTATTCTTGATTTTAAGTCTTAAATTGTTCGCGTAGACTGCTCTAAATGTACATTTATTGCAATGAATTGCATAATTTTCTTCCTTTTTCTTTCACTTTTACTTTTATCAAAAATGAAAAAATAAATAAATAAATAAATTTTCGACATTAAATATTTTTTCTTTCCTATAGTATTCCCTATTAAATTTTTAAATATTTTAATTTGTTATAACAAGAAAGAAAGAAATGTTGGTAACACAAAGAAAAAAATTTATATTTTTTGATGAAATGGAACTAAGATTGATTTTGCAGCTGAATAAAGATTATAATATATTATACAATATTTAAATATTGAACTAAACTTAGACAAACTATTAAAATACGACAATGCATGACTTATCATATTAATACATTTTGTTAAATTTTGTAATTGTAATATATTTCTTAGTGAGTAAAATTATAAATTTATTTACAGACATTTTAAGTTCATATCCAAAAGGTTATATTATTTGGTACTATTTTTGAATATTAAAAGGAACAAATTTTAATTGAGTATTTCCATTTAAGCGTCATTAAAATTTTATCTAGTCGTTTGAGCTAATGAACTTTTTGACATTATAGTCCAAGTTTAACCATATCTTCCTTAACAAGTAATTCAGAAAGCAATTTTTTCTTGTGGTTTTGTTTTTCATTTATTGAATTTTATGCTCTTAGATCTCATTAAATTTCGTCAAGAAATGATCTCCTAATTTTTAAACTATTATATTGACCTCTAGCATTGGCATTCAGAAATACTTATTTCCATCAGCTGACCTCAATGACCTTTATTTACCAAATTATTTCGCTGTCCTAGAATTTACATAGATTATTTTAAATTTTTCTATTGAATTTCATAGTCGCATTGTTTTTTTTCCCAATAAACATTCTCTTTGATAGGAAAGTAAGTTTTATTACATTTTAAGCTTAAATTAGTACAATAACCTTTCATGCATACTATAAGAAGTCACTTGTAATAAGCACCATTAGATGATTTTCTAGTTATGAGTGAAATATGTTTTTACTGCATTCATGTTTGATGTGAATGGATAACAGAATCAAACTTTACAAACTCATAAAATTCTTAAACTTTATTAAACACTTTAAATTTAGATAAATATAGTAAATAAACGTATTTGTGCAAGTATTCCATAAAAATCGAAGATCATGAGCAAATTAAATTTTTTTTCACTAAACTACTTATACAGTTAAAAAAATTTAAAAAATGCAATAATAGTTTACTTGATTAGGTATAATAAACGATTTTACGTCAAAGAATTCAATTCAAATGCACCAGATTAAGATTTTGAACATTTAATAAGTACACAATAAATAAAATAAGTTGCATTAAATAAATAATTTTAACTAAGGATTTCTCTCTCAATCCTCTTTTATTGACATAATTACTACCTCTATTATATTATACTAACAAAACTATATCTAATGCATCGCTAATAAAGAAAATTGTAACTACTTATTTCATGAATGTCATTCAATATAACTGTCGTCAACAGAAATTTAAATACTTTTATCTATAAAAAAGTGTTGTTTATACTCTAGAGAAAGGTGTTTAGCTTTCTTTTTTTAATAAATTGTTAGAACTAAAGTTACACTTTAATGTGGGATGTTTATTGTTTAATCAAAGAACAAAAAAATTATATTTTTGATTGCATTAACAAGACAAAACGAAAGTAATTAGTCATCCATATTAAATATTTATTATTCGATTTCTTTTAAAATAACAAAATGCAAGATGTAGTTGACAGGGAATAATTAGTTCTTTATTAAATACTCATCAACTTAATTAATTTAATTTTAAGAATTTCAATCTATTATTTTTATAAAAAAGAATAGAGAAATGTCTTAAGATTTAGAAGAATCACACAATTCGCAAATAATTATATAAAATACACATTTTTTTTACCTTTTTTACATAAAGTAATAATAAATTATAGTATATATATATATATGTATATATTAATTATATATATATATATATATATATATATATATATATATATATATTAATTATATATATATATTTATGTAATTGAATATAAATATAATCCACCTATTTAGGAAAGAATTATATGTAAATGAAAATACATTATGTGATTTTACGATCGATTGTAAAAATGGCAGAAGAAATAAAATAAAAAAAATTCAAGCCTTTTTTGTATTGCGATATTATAGCACATGAATAAATTTGAATTATTGTAATTGCTGTCTTATAAGGTGAATTTTTACTTAGAGAACAAATTTGAAAAATGTGGTATGTCTTAAAGCCAATACTGCGTCTTATTCACAGTAGTTGTTCAGGTTTTGACTGCATTACTTTCTAGAAATTTCCTTTATTCTCAGATAAGCGATTGTTTTATTATTTGAATATCTTTTGTAGGTATTATTTAAGATTTGCAGAGTCCGTTAGTAGAGTTCAGAGAAGGCACGTGTTCTCTAATCGACGCGAACACATTAGGAATCATTTAAAATTCCCAAGGTTTGTTAAGGACTTTTAACTCAACCAATAATGTTCATTGTTTTGCAAATTAGGGATAAGAAGCAATGTTATCAATTCTATGGCATAGCATACAATCTGTGTGTGATTGCATATGCAAAAAACATGGAAACAGAGCAACAAGAGGCATTTCAAGGTCATCCTAACTGAGGGATTCATAAGATATATCTACTATATAATAGGACAACATAAAAGAAAGACATTGAATAAATCATTAAAAAAGTATGATATTAGTAATGCATTGAATGACACAGGGGTCAATCTCTTGCGGGAGGACTCAGAAGCTGATTCGAAAGAGACATTGATTGCTCATTTCTCTAGAACAGTCTAGTCTCTTACAATTCTAAAGATAAATGTCTATTTTGAAGAAGAGTAAAATGTGTTATTTCTGAGATAGATTGAGTATTGATAGAATATATTATTTTGTATTTTTATTATTTTATGTTTAAAATATTATAAATTTATTGTAACGAACGGTAATAAATTTTATTCTTTAAAATGTATAGAAAATTAAGGTGAGTGTTATACGCCGGAAATTGCAATATTTTGCAGTGTTTACAACCATACTTTTATGTTCAGAATTCATTCGAAGAAATTGAGTTGATAAAAGATTGAAATAAGATATATATATGAAATTATAAACAATCGCTGTACTTTCTCAAATGTTGATACAAATACTTGATAAACCATAATTTTTAGTTTATCTAATATTGTTGGATAATGTTTTAAATTGAAATGATTACAAAACTGTATTTGCATTTTAAAGTAATATATATATATATATGTTATTCATATGAATTATATTTCATCAAGGAATAATATATTAGGATATTTCGCAAGAGCTGAATATTTAAAAATATTTTGTCAAATCATGTAACACATAATATACTAAAATACTTCAAGTGTGTAAAAGTTCTTACCTTGTACATATTGAAAAAAATTAATAATTAACTTTTACTTCACAAAAATATTCTAATTATATTTATTAGTTAAATATTAAAAAAGAAACTGTATTTTGATTCAAATTGGTTTTAGCAATACAATTATTTATTTATAAATAAAAAAAATCTTGAATTTAAATATTGCTTTGTTTATTGTATTAGACAACTATAAATTTTCAGAAAATCTATTTGATAAAATTTAGTAGTCAAAAAATATCTATAATATGCTAATGTATATTTACAGTAGCAAAATGTTAAAATGATACTTTTATTTCATCTATGTAATAAATTATTTTTATTTTAAAGGATAAAAATGTTGGAGCTAAATTTAGTAAAGTATTCATAAAATCGAAGATATTTAAAATAAAGTGTCTGACTTCAAATATTACTAGTTACTAAGTTCAAATAAAAGTTACTGTATACGAATATTGTAACACAATTCCAAACATTTATTTTAAGTGATTTATTAAATACATATATTTTTATATGTATTAAATGTATCATTATCACTTGAAGAAAAGAATATTGTGTTCTTGCTTACGAGTATAATATATTTACTTTTATAATTACAGATAAATTTCCACAGTTAAATTACTTTTGCTATGCAACCAATATATTATTTATAGCAACAATTGTGTAACAGACTCAAAAATTCAATTTTAGGAATGAGATTTAGTTCTATTTCAATTTTAAGACAGAAAATTAGATTGATTGAAAAATTCAATGAGAACACCTAACAATAAATGTGATGTATAACAATAAATGTTTAGAATTTTTCTCGTTTTTGATTCTAAAAGTATTTTTATTTAATAGGTTTGTATCTTTTGTATAAGATAACAAATTCAAATTCTTTACAAAAGTGAAATTAATTGTAAATATTCGGTAAGATTGTCATAAACTAGTTTATTTATTAAACAGAAAATGCTGGATCACATTAAAAGTTGTATAGAGAAAATACATATTTTTACACATTTGCTCTTATTAAAACCCCCAGTTATTTTAAAGAGAGAATTTTCATATATAATAAATCATTTTTAACTTAAATCATAGCTTATAAATGTAATTGCACTGTTTCGCTCTTTCATGTTATGGATATCTGTGAAAATAAATTAATTAAATATGCAACATTCCTTCAATATTTTCTCAGAAATAAAATGAATCATCTATGAATACTCGATGCTCTACTGCATTTCTGAAAATGCAGCAAAGGTGAAAAGCTAAAATATATAAAATCGTCGGATATATCTTCTTGATTAGCATATCAAATAAATTTTATGCGGATATCTCACTATTTTTTATCGATAGAATATTATGATCTTCATTTGTGAAAAATGAAATTATGTATAGCAATTTATAAAAACTATTTATTTGATCAATTTGAGAAAGTAATTGAAATAACATTTAATTATATAAAATGGTCAATAAATATAGAAAAATTTAAAAACATATGAAACACTCTATTTTAAAAAAATGAATTTTAAATTTATATATTAGAATAAAGAAAATATATGATATTTTCATTGGTTATACATATAAGCTGAATTCATGTCATTTAATATAGAGAAATACGATGCAAAAGACGAATGGTCATGTCTATTTTGTGATCAGAATCTTATTCATTATCTATTATTTTCAATTATTTTTATTCATTTTTTGTCGTGAGTAGAGATTTTTTATTGATGAGGGTGATGACTCTAATCGTGGGAAAAAGAGGTGTGCCACTTTCTTTTGAGATGGAGATCCATTTACAGGCAGAAAGTCCAACTTCTCCCCCAATTTTACATCCAAGTATTCGGGATTCCATCCCGAGCCTATTCTGTAAGAGCCGAGGGTGATAAGTACCATATAGGCTGGACGGCATTAGTTTAATATGATTTATATATATGTATCATAAATACTGATTGATTAATTTATTTACATTAGTTAAAATTATGTCTCCATAATTACTAAGGAGAAATCATATAAAGATAAGCACATTTTAATGGATTTTTGTCGTGGAATAGTAAAAGTCTGTGATGGGACTTGAAAATGAATAAATGTGAATGACTAACCACGACATCCTGAAAAATAATGATATAAATATTTTAACCAATAATTTTAACCCATCTCACACCAGTGCTTTTGAGGTACACATTGAAAAGAATAAAATGATCAGCGTATAAGCAAATTTATTCGTTCAAATAAAAATAAATATTACAAGATATCTGAAAAGGACTTATTCACTGATAAATGACAATATCGTTCCTGTTGATATAAGGCTAAAAAAAATAAAATAATACAAATAAAGGTTGTTAAAATGAACCTTGAAAAAGAAACGAAAAAGTAATTCTGCAAATTCTTTGAAAAGGTAATTTATCCAAAATTTCACTCAATTTATGTCGATACTCATAAATACTTTTCAACACCTTCTCTGAAATGTAAATTTGTAAATAAGAAAACTTCTTCCCTTTTCAAATCTTATTCTGACAAAGAAAAGAAAACGCGCGTCACTTGAATCAAGATATTTATTTTCGTAAAAGCAACTTTGAAATGGCTTTTGTATTTAAGTGCTCACTTGAAATGATTCTGTATATTTTGCACTAAGACCAACGTATGCAAACTGAATTTTTAAGCAGGAACGGGGAAAAGTAAATCTCATTCATTTCATTTTGAATGATTTCACTTAAAATTCTTCCCACGACGCGAATCTTTGGAAAATTACTCACTCTCTTTGAGTCCCTCCATCCTCCTCTGAGAATAAAAAGGAATCCTCTTCGATGCGTAACTCATCCACCCCCCACTCCGCAATTGCATTTCATTAAAATATCCTGTACATGAAGCGGGGGTGAAAAAAAAGAGGAATATAAGAAATCGTCGGATATATTCGCTTGGATTGCATACCAAACGAATATTCTGTGAGTAACCCGCTACATTTTTTTTTTAAATAACAAGAATATATTTTTATATATGTATAAAAAAGAAGAACGTAAGCCTCTGGAACTTTTTCGCGGGCAAATAGGGATTTAGAAAACTCAAAAAGCTACAATTTTACATTGCACATGGACAACTTGGTGGTATCATAGTAAGAGAAAAAAAATAAAAACAAGAAACAAAACGCAGGTGCGATTCTAAGAATTTCTGAGAGCCATAAAAATTTCGTTTTCTTCCTTCTTTTATTCAACTTTTCAAAACCAGAATCTAACAAATATCTTTCCGGACTCAGGTGGTTTGGGCGGTAAAATCCTTTCAAGTTATTTTTCCTTAAAGTTCTCCCCCTTCTCACTGCGGTTATATATTCGTTTTTTTTCCCCACAATTCGACTCGACTACGGTAGGGTTTGGCAAAAGAAGGAACCGTTTTCCCAAATTTTGCATCCTTTTTAGCCCTGGGCTTATGTTTTCTGACTACATCATTCAGATTCTTTCACCATCTTTTTTTATTTCTTCATCAGCCTTGTAAATTGGACCAAGCTGTTCCATGAAATATCTTCCTAATTTCATTAAGGCGCTAGCTAATTGGTGTAACTGATCCAAAGTGGAGAAAGTTGCTCACAGCCAGCTTTTAAGCCAATGGTATTTTTTCCTACTTTTACTTATTGATCTATAACTTACAAGCATTAGTGCTCCCAATTGTTATATCCTTTTCTCTTTTGGAAGTAAAAACGTTAATATATTTTCAGTAAAATGCATTTCGTTTGGGAAGTCAATTTTACATACATGTTTCAGGACAAATTAATGTATCAATAGATAATAAAAATATAGAAGATTATGAGAATCATATTGCTATTTGATAGAAGTATTTTATACTATTTTATTTATGTTTTATATTATTATAGATATATATATTCTCATATTATATGAATATGTTTTCAACACTTTAAAAGCAATCATGATGCAAGTAATTTATTATTTTAATAATACTAAGAAAAATAATTTTGAAATATGAAAATTTCTATTATTTTTAATCTATCTATCTATCTATCTATCTATATATATATATATATATATATATATATATATATATATATATATATATATATATATATATATATATATATATATTATATATATATAAATTTTAGCTGCAAAAATATTACAACATAAAATATTTGGATTATTTACATTTTTGTTATTATGAATTTATTTCTAACATGATAAATTTCATTTATTTTTTCTGATTATTATGTAATAAAATTTCTTGTATGAAAAAATTAACGAAAATGGTCAAAAATATAGAAATTCATAATCATTCTTGTAATTTCCATTTTTTCCTAATTTATCAATTTGATTTTAAAATATTTAAATGAATATTATCTTCTAATGTTCATCAGGGATGAACAATATATTTTCAGGCAATATTTTGGATTTCTTTTCTCAAATAATATACGGAATTCGTCTTCATTCTTCATTTTTTATGTAATATTTCAGATTGTTTTTGAATAATTAAGAATTATTTTTTTAACTGTTATTTCATCATATCTCTGTTATTTCATTATGTTTTATTACTATATATATATATATATATATATATCATATATATATATATATATATCAAAAATTTATATATATATATATATATATATATATTATATATATATATATATATTTTATATATATATATATATATATATATATATATATATAGTATATATATATATATATATATATATATATATATATATATATATATATATATATATATATATATATATATGACTGACTATATATATATATATATATATTTATATATATATATATATATATATATATACACATACATGTATATTGTTTGCTTGAGTATATATTCAAATATATTTTCTTACATGTTGTATTGTGTGTTACTAGCGACCTTT
>CM057812.1:55510870-55529377 GCA_030067965.1 Latrodectus elegans
CCTTTCCATAAATATTCCATTTAAAACCCTTAAAGACGGGTTGGCAATAAAATATAGACTCAATGAATTCACTAAAGTGATTAAAGTTTGGTATTATTTAGAAAATACCATGAAATTCGTTTTACAACAGCATGTACTTCTTTCTAGACATATTTGAACTAAATTGATTTAAATAAATACTATTTTCTCTTAAACTTTTCAGCCTGATAACATATATACATATATATATATATATATATATATATATATATATATATATATATATATATATATATATATATATATATATATATATATATATATATATATATATATATATATATAAATATATATATATATATATATATATATATATATATATATATATATATATATATATATATATATATATATATATATATATATATATATATATATATATATATATATATACATACATATATATGTATACATATGTATGTATGTTTTATATATATATGTTTATATATATATACTTCGGTTTAAGCGATTTAATATGCTTAAATACTCGTAAAACTTCTGATCATTGATCACATATTACAGTGTCAGAAAAAGGAGAATAATTTTCTATAATGGTAGGGCAAAATATTTGATTATCGTAAAGCTGAAGTTTCCTTGTATTAATGTGTGATGAGAGGTTGATGGAGAATAAAGATGCAAACATAATATACATCATCCATTTAAATATTGGCTTTAATTATGTTTGAAACAAATATATACTGATACGGATGTCATCAAAATTTGGACTGATGTTTGTCATTTTTTGTGTTAGAAGAGAAAAATTATTGATACTATACTCTCGATTGTCATGTAAAATAATTTACTGCTGTATAACTCTTGAATTAATCAGAATTCAAATATTTAAAGTTATGGATGAAGTTATCAAAGAAAAATACCACATATCTATATAAAAGTCTAAGACTTTATACTTCTATGAATTTTATTTCTTACCCATAAATAGCATTTATGAGTCCTTTTAAAATAAACATTGCTTTTTCACAATTATTAAAAGTGTTAGAGAAATAACAGAGAAAATGAGATCACTTAAAGACCAATTCATTAATAACTTATCTTAACTGAGTAGACAAAGGACTAATTAATAAAATTAACGTAACATTCTACATGTTCATTTGACTAAAGGAATAATTTGCTAAGCTTATTCCCTCAAAATATTCAAGATTTTATTAATACTACAAATTATTCATGTACATTCTCTTTTTGCATTAAAAGTCCAAAAAAAAAATAGTAATAGGCATTTATTTTTTAATTTTTAGTATATTTCTTTGATATATATATAGTAGTCAATTGTTTTTATATTTTTATCAAATGCTGCTGCTTTTATTGTTTGATAAACTTTGAAATATGTTTCCTAATCTGTCGCCTCTTTCTTATGCTGCAAAATGCAAAAATGCAGTTAATTGGTAAAATGACACTAAATATTAAATGTGTCATTTCAAATACTGAGAGCCCAAATATAATGATTTTTAGAAAACGCTCTATTTTTTCAAGTCTCTTCCAAAGGGATCTTCTTTCTTAAATGAATTTCACAGATATAAGAAAAAAATGAGAGGTAATCTTTCATTTATCACAATTATCTTATTTACGAAATTTTATCTTAACATACCTTAAATATTTTTCATTACTTCTTTTTTCAATACTTGTCTAACTAAGACTTGATTTTTACTGATAACCTGATACTAAGTTTACATTCTAGAAACATTTATTAAATAAGCACACTATTTAATAGAATTTTAGAAGTGCTTATTAAATTTACGTTTGCTACGCAATCAAATCTATAAGCATTTATTAAATTTAAGCGTTTCAAATTTGATTTCTGTTATATTAATATAAGAACGAGTCAACTTTGTAATGAGAAATACGAAAATCATTTGAATGAAAAATTTATCTTTCGTACGTCTGTTAAAGAGTACTCGTATTTATCAAAATTAGAATTTAAATCTTATTCATATTTCATGGTATAAATTATTAACTAAATTTCATCGTGTTTATTTTTTAAATGCATTACCTTAGTATAATTATTTATTATATTTAAATATCAACAACTTTATGTTTTCAAAAGTAAAATATTCTTTCTTTGCGTCTTTCTTAAGTTATGAAACGTAAATGTAAGTCATTATTTTTACGTATGTAATGAAATATAAGCTAATATATAGTTTGAATTTAAGATATATATATTGTAAAATTATGCATATTACAAAGGAAGTTATTTTTTCAACATTTTATTAGGAATTTGAAAATGAAAAGCATGTAAAACCCTGAATGAAGAAGCAATGTTCAAGAATATTTATATGGCTTCACTTTCCGGTATAAATTTACAGATAAATATAGATTGCTGGTATCAATCTATATGAAAATATGAAGTGAACACGGTCCAAAAGAACCATCCAATGGAATTCTAAAATAAATTTTAACTATGGAATACCACAAATTACATTTTCATAACTTGAGATTTTCTTTCATATATTTACATTTATAAACATTAAGTGTAGAGTTTTTCAGTATTAAGAGCGGGTTACTATATACAATCTATATTGATTTTATTGATAACAAGCTTCAAAAACAATTCTGTTTGATTAGCATTTAATTATTTTGGTCCCCTAAGGTAAAGGTAAATATTCAATCATCATACTTTGAATATATAGTTAATATGATATCATTAATATGAATGATGTGTAATTTTGAATGAAATTATCTCAGCATTGAAGAAAATACTTTTAAAAACTTTTAACTATGACTAACAAATTTGCAATAAACTTGAAAAATGTGAACTTACCGATAGGATTGAATCAAATCATTTGGAGTTTTTTGGATTCAACATCCTTCAAGAAGTTCTCATTAGAGTATCGTATCTTGTCATTCTTATATATCATAAATTGAAACCTCAACTGCTATATACAGACTAGATAATTGAAAGTAATAAAAAATGTATCAAAATATTAAATGCAATTCATTTTAATTTTCACTTTATTTTTGTATTTATTAATATAGTGAATTCTATGAATTTTCTGACATGTACATTAACACAATAAACATATTCAATTATTTGTAAACTAAAATAAAATGATGCATTCAGAATAATATTAAATATATTTTATTTTGGTAATAATTTGGAACGTTTGGTTTAGATTTATTCTCTTTAAGCAATCATAGCTTAAATATTAAATTTAGATAGTGTGACTCTTCGAAGAGTTAATAGTAAAAATAAAGTGCATGCATTTTACAAGAAATATACAGTAAGGAATATAAAATCGAAAGCTTTTTTCACTTTTATAACACTACTAAAAGAATGGTAGTGATTAAAACATAGCATTTCCAAGATAAGAATTTTAGTTAATTTATGTTATTATTAAATAAAGGTTTCAGCATTTGGAGCTTTTATATGAATAGTCTTACATTTGAATCCGTAATGGAAAATATATCATAGAAAATACTATTCCAGAGAAAATTACAAATTAGGCTCAGTCTTCAGAATTTCGATTTTTTATTATTTTTCACATACAGAGCACATTTTAGCTATGAATTATATTATTACGATTAATCATTTCCAATATTCTCTAAGAAAATAGTTTTAACTGTTTTAACTTGTTTCATTTTAAGTATTTATACATGTATGAATATACATAAGTGATTCCGGTGAGTATTAAACATGGAGAATGATATTTTGAATATTTATAGCATTAAAAATCAGAAACGTGAGATTTTCTATGCTTTAAATTCCATGATTTTTATTTAAAGTTGTATAAGAACATTTGCATTTAAAAAACCCTTTTAAGACTATTTACCCATTATGCAAAACTGACAATTAGGCTTTCAAACATAAAAACATGACAATGAAAATAAAATGTATAAATTTGTGTTGATTATAAAGATATTAATACTGATGCTGTTATCTATCAGTTACTTTTACTGAGAAAAAGAAGTTTTATCTAATGATAAATGAGCTGTTAGTTATATATTTTAAACACACACGAATTGTTAAATGATTCCTTATATAATATCTGCAATGCAGTGTCCAGTTAATGTTACGTGTGACACGGATTTCCCATTACGATGTCCTGTCAAATTTGTAATCTACACTTCAATTGATATTACTCACTTTCAGCATTTGTAAAACACTTGCAGAAGTGTATTATCTATTCACTATTTTTATCAACTAATAATTGATAAATTCAATTACAATACATTAAATTAAATACTAAAATGAAATACAGAAGAAAATAAATTAAAAATAAAACTAATAATTTTTAAGTGTATATGTATATATGTATATAGTAAAATACACGAAACATTAAATATTATGTTTCGATACGAGGGATAATATTGTATGCATACTATATGCAATTACATTAGAATTATAGTGTCTTGAAATGAGAGATAAAAAGGTGTAAATTTTAATCAAAACTTTCGTTTTTAAATAATTTAATTCCTGCAAATGTATCTATTTTATTAGAGAAACTATTGTAAAGTATAATAATTATTTAAAAATCTTTGAAAAATTTAAATGATCTACGATAAATTCAATTTAAAAAAAGAGAGAGAATATTTTTTTTTTTAAATTTAGGAAAAATAATTGAATAATAAGTGTAATAATCATGACGAACGAAATTCCAAAACCAAATCACTTTACTTTTAACTCTATCAACATTTAATTTCATTTTATTTAACATATCTAAACAAATGCATTCGTTGATGAATTTCAAATGATTTTTTTTTTCATAAAAATTGAAATTTATTTCTAGTTAACTCTACAAATAATAGTTTGGATGCTATAAAATTTATCATATTATTAAAATAATTTACTCAGTAACATATACCTAAAATTTGTAGACTGAAGGCAATAGTAAATAGTAATAATTATATTTAAATTAATTGTATTTAAAATAGAATTAAAGTATTACACATGTATTAATATTTCATTCAATAATTTTAATAGTTTTTTCTTGTTTAAGTTAAACGATTCCTCAAGCATAAATTTAAGCATTTATAAAATAATAATTTAAACAAATAAAGAATATTTAGCGTTAATAATAAAACTAAAACAATTGTTAAAATATTCTATATATATATTTGTTAAAGACACTACGGAATACATGCATAAAATGAGGAGATATTTCATATATATATATATAGGTATATATATGTATAGATATATATGTATATATATATCTATAGGTATATATATGTATATATATATGTATATATATATGTGTATATATCTATCTATCTATCTATCTATGTATATATATATATATATATATATATATATATATAGTACATTTCCGTATGCTCAGAAAAATTTTGCCCTCAAGAGTCTTGAAAACAAAGTAATAAAGTGTCCCAAAATCTGTCAAAACTTTGAAATTTTCCAATTCCATTCTTCAGAATCCTTTTACTCATATTTCAATCATTATAGACAATAAAGGCCTTTAAATAAAGAAATTGTCATGTTAATCCTATTTTAACGTTAACCCACTTTCTGATTCGAAAATCCTTTCTCGTGGATTTTGCGTTGAAGGAATTTTTCAAGTGGCGTCATGTCACTCAAGAAAGTAAATTTTCTATTGGTGCTAAATTGAATTTCACCGTTCCGATGGATATATGACACACCTCGTAGCGAAGTGTATCTTCTTGAGAAATGGGAAGGGTGTGATGGATGGTATTATTGCTTTTAGAATACGAGTTTGGTGGGCTGAAGCAGGTAATTTCAAACTTTCGAGAATTCTTAAGTCCAGGTGTCAAATTCGAAAATCTAGAATTTATCTGTTGCATTCCAGCTGCGGTAGATATTAAATCAATTCTTGGTGAAATTTGCTGAAAATATTCCATCATATATTAGTTTTAGCTGAATTTGCGAATGATATTTAAAAGACAGCTTAGGATATCCATCAAATGTATGATAGTATATCTATAATGTTATATAACCAGCAAAAGGGAGCAAATTTTCATCTCATTTCCTTATTATATTCACAGTGATAAAACAAGGAGACATTAGTCATCTCTAATAAAAGTTAATTCTTCCATTCTTTTATTCAGATCCATTATTTTTATTGACCTCAAATTTAGTCCTAATTGTTAAAAATTATTAAAGAGTTTATATGAAGTCTAAACTATTCCTCACATTTAATACTGATAATGTATGCATTCAGATAAAATATCATTCATGGAAACAATTATGCATTATAGTTATACATAGCTTGGTAGAGTTCAGTAAAAAAAAAATAAAAAGCAACGATAACAAAATTGTAGAAAATATGTCAATTTGCAATAAATAATTCATCTTTATATTTTCTTTTAATTTTTAATAATATTTTTTGTGTTTAAAACAATAATGCCTTATATAATACTAATTCCTTTTTTTAATCATCAGTCTATAACCATTATCCTAGAAGTTAAATTCAAATATAAACATAATTTTATAATGGATTTAATGACAACAAATTTGAAGTAAAGGCTTTCTTTTCTTGTATTAATTTTATAAAATGGTTCGAATAATTAAAAAAAAATCATGGCATACTTTTAATTTTGTAGTTGACTGTGTGTAAAATTTAATATGTGTTCAAAATGTATAAATAATAATATAACAATCTGATTGTTTTAAAATGAAATATTATGTATAGATTGCTGGGGAAGAAATTTCCGTACTACTTGTTTTATGCAAATTTGCATGCATGTTTTACATACAAAAACTATTTTTTCCAAGAAATTAAATAGAGATATTTTTAATCACTTTCTAATTTCTAAGCAAAAATATTCAAAACATTTTGCTATGTTTTTAAAGTGATACAGTAATATATATTATTTTTAATACAATATTACATTTCTTTCACTGGGTTAATTATAATATTGCCATTTGGTAAACACTTTATTATGTTTACAAAAGGCTCTCATTTCTCAAATACATCTAATTTGTGAACTTACCTCACATGTAATTATATCTTTCGAATTTCATAAGAAAATATTATAATTTTTTTAGCTTTTTATGCTGTTATCTACAGCAATAATTTAAGAATTGATTTGCACATCTGGAACAATTAAATATAAAATAATAACAAATAAATATAGTTAAGCATTGGTCTTTCTTATTTAATATAGTCGTGACTGCATATACTAAAATATTTATGACGGAAACATATAAAGCATTCTTAAGTACATCATTTGCTTATAAAAAAACAATTATGTAAGCTCTAACTTCACACAGAATTAAAATATTTACGTGTGCTTACATCATTGAGTTTTTGTATGTTATCTAAAATACATCAGCAAAATTTCCTCATAAGTTAAACTTGTGAATATCTTAAGGATCTTAATCAAATTATATAAAATTGAAAAAGATTTAGATTTGGCTTTAAGAAAATAAAAATAATTTTTACTAACGAAATATTACTTAATTAATTTAAATTAGGAATTGCAACGATAACTTTTTAAATTATAAGACAATCTGATTAAATAAACAGTTGTACTAACTGGATTTATACAAATTAGACAGCATAAATTAAAATGAAATTTTTAGCATCGAAACAAAAGTTTTATTATCTAATCCTGCACCAAAATTAATAACATTCTTTCATGTGTTATTTCCTTTCGTATATTTCTTTAACAAAACTTAAAGATGATAATACCATGTGACACAAAATTAAAAAAAACAAGTTTGATATTTAACACAATATTTAAATCAAAATAAAAGAATTTGAAATATTTTATTTCCTAATTATTTTTTTAAAAAAAATTGTTTTCTTCTTTAAAATAAGATGTATGTAAATTTTTGTTATTTATGTAACCATAAATTATTCAATTTTTCCTTTCATTTATAGCTTGAATATTTGCTATGCATTTTATTTAGATTGTTAATAAAGATAACGTATATTATTTAGTAAAATATATAGTATTATTTGTCATAGTTAATATATTCTGTTTTATTCATATCATGTATTTTTCATAGAAAGTATCAGAAATAGTAAGAAAAATAATAAATTATTCTCTTATTAACAAATAAGGGATTTAAAGTGGTAAGATTATGATTATTAAAAAATAATCATATAATAGAAGATTGGTAAGCTGTCAGTTTGACAAAAATTAACTATTTATGTAAATACCTTATGTTTGTGGTGTTAAATGCCAGCACTTTAGAAGCTTGTTTCATTATACAAAGGTGATTTTTTAAATTTTATTTGTTGACTAATTACTCGGTATTTATTTAAAATATTGAACTGTGTCGTAGTGTAAAACGATATAATCAAACATTGAAAAAATTTATATGTATATTTTTATTGCACTTTAAATTATAGAGTTTCCTCTTTTCCTTTCAAACTAATCTGTAATAATATAAATTAAAATATGTAATAAAATTGACACGAGGAGCCAAGTGAAATAAAGGAATAAATTCTACCTTTCGGAAGGGTAGGATGATCGTGAGAAAATTGCAAGGAAAGTTTATGTTTTATGATATGTTTTGTTAGTAAATCTGAACAGTCGGGATTAAGGGGGAGAGATTTCTGACCTATCCCATAGAAGTGTAGGACGTAGTATGGAACTTTGGAAAAACAATGGTCTAAAGAGGAGGAGCTAAGATGAGAATTTAAAAACTGCATCTAAGAATGGAAGACACAGAAAGCCCTCACACATAGAGGCCCCAAAGAAGCCCGACAAAGAAAATGAGTATACGGAGTATAATGGCTGTGACCTGGAGATGCTCTGACTCGACTGTCCTGAATGTAGCTGCGGATGTCCGACAAATAGTTGAAGAAGTGACGACAAAGTCTGAAAAGAGATATGCTGAGCAATAAGCCAAGTGAGATGCGGAGATACCTGTGGATGGAAATGTAAAGCGGAGATTCTGTGTAGATGAAAGGAAGTGTATGAAAAATGATAATCATCGACACCGGAGAGCGGCGATGTCCAGGGTAATTATGTTTGAAAATCAAAAACATTTATGATATAATAAAACTTAGTGATTTAGTTTTGGTAACTAAATGACAAGAGGTAATTACATTTATAATTAAAACATTCTTGATTAAATAATTGAGAAGATTCTAACATTATTATTATTTTTATGTTATTTAAACAATCAAAGTGACCAGTGGGATAATTAACGTGAGATCAGATTCACACCTTTTTGAAATAGTATTGTGGTGTCTGAGACTTCGCCGCTCTCCGGTATCGATGATTCTTTTTTTTCATACACATTCCGTCCTCTACTCGGCATCTCCGCCTTGCATTTCCATCCGCTGATATCTCCGCATCTCACTTGGCTTACTGCTCAGCATATCTCTTTCTAGACTTTGTCGTTTCTTCTTCATCTATTTGTCGGACATCCGCAGTCTTTTCAGGACAATCGAGGCAGGACTTCTCCAGGCCAGTGCAATCATACTCCGTTTACTCCTTTTCTTTGCCGTGCTTCTCTGGGTCTTCTGTGTGACTTTGAGGGACTTCTGTGTGTGAAGGACGTATGAGTCTTCCATTCTTAGATGCAGTTTTTAAATTCTCGTCTTAGCTCCATTGGTTTTCCAAAGTTCCATACTACGTCCTACACTTCTATGGGATAGGTCAGAAATCTCTCCCACTTTATCCCGACTGGTCAGATTTACTAATAAAACATATCTTAGGCTTTTCAAGAGAATAATATTAGTTTTATATTAAAATATTAAGCAAACATAAAGGAAATTATATAGTTATTTTTAAGATTGAATACTATTGAGAGATGTATTTCTACTAAAAATAAATTAATATAAAAATTTTACCTTTCTTAATTGACTGAAGAAGACTTATCATATAAATGATTATCAGATTTTATAGAATGGTTGCAACAGTCAAGCATAAATGACACTCCTTACTGGTAATCTGAATTGCTTTAAAAATATTTCAAAATAAGAGAAAAAATTTAAATTCTGATGATATATCATTAAATACTAGCAATCAGATTATATTTTACAAAAGTAAATAAAAATGTATAAAAAACAGTATCATTCATAGAAAAATACATACAAGAATTCTGTAAAAAAATCTTGTTTCATAAAAACGAACACAATGCCTTTTTCAGCACTGAAGAATCAAATATTCCTTGAAAACATTTTATACTTGAAATTGAGAAGATGTGTAGGAGTAATCCCTTTATTGTGTTCCCAGGGTTTCTTTTTCTGGGATTTAGACTGGCAGATTGGATAAAATATTTTATATCAAATCTTGAAAATAATTTTAAAGTTAACGCTTTTATGACTTATTTTCTTTCTTGCCTGATTTCACGGTTCTGAAGTATACAGACGCGATGCTATCTCACCATCAGAGATTTCTTAGTATCAGATTGGATATATTCACATATAGATTTTTCTCTGCCCTCTCTGAAATATGAAGGACCCATTATTCTACTTCCGTTGATGCTGACACATCAATCCATAAATCTTGCCACTGTTTGAAATATGAAACTGAGCCTCTCGAATTTTCTCCTCAGAACTTCTTCTCTTCTTTTATTATTGTATATGTCTTCTTTTTCTCTGTCGTTAAAAACACAGAAGCAGCAGTCTGAGATTGTTGTTCGAATTTTTCCAATAAAAAACGCAAAATACCATTAACGTATATCCTTGCCATGCAGAGTAATCATACAAATCTAAATCTGAAATGATTCTTTTAACATTTTTCCTAAATGATTATTGAAGTTAAAGCCGTAGTTATAACAAACAAATATGTTTTGCAGAATAAAAATCATACATAAGTCTGATAAATGAACTATATAATAACGTCTGTTTAAAATCAAAATATATTAATACTACAAGAACAAATTAAAAATTTAGTAATAATTAATTTAAATGTCAATCAAATTAAGATGAATAGAATTTTAAGAAGTTTAAGATAAATTATTCATAAAATATGTATTTTATTTAATTTATCTAATAAAATATATTGAAAATTTTGTAAATGTTTGCCTACAATTACGAAAGCACGATTAGTTATAGAGATAAAATCATGAAAAAAACTTGCAAATGGTTAATATTTTTTTAATGTTGAATGTGCATATTTCAATAAATTTAAGGATTACCTTCAGTAGTTAAACAACGTGTAAAATATTTATTTAAATATCCATGCGTGTGTGTGAGAGAGATACAAATTTATATTCTTTAAATGACGTAGATTCATTAATAAATTTGAAATTATATTGGTAATAAGTACTACTTTAAAATCCTATTATGTTTTGCTTTCATTTGTATAGTAAATTTTTTTAGATATAAATAATAGGAAATAAATCTATACACAAATACAACGAACAAAATAAGGAAACTCCTAATTCCTATGCTACCTATTTCCTTTGTGTTGCATGAACGAAATAAAACATCAGCTCATTTTGATGCGAGAGATATTTGAAGATATCTATATATCCATCTATCTATCTATCTATCTCTATGTATGTATATTTATATATATATATATATATATATATATATATATATATATATATATATATATATATATATATATATATATATATATATATATATATATATATATATATATATATATATATATATATATATATATATATATATATATATATATATATATATATATATATATATATATATATATATATATATATATATATATATATATATATATATATATATATATATGTATATATATATATATATATATATTCATATATATATATATATACATATATATATATATATATATATATATATATATATATATATATATATATATATTTTATATATATATATATATATATATATATATATATATATATATATACATATACTATATATATATATATATATATATATATATATATATATATATATATATATACATATATATATATATATATATATATATATATATATATATATATATATTTATATATATATATATATATATATATATATATATATATATATATATATATATATATATATATATATATATATATATATATATATATATATATATATATATATATATATATATATATATATATATATATATATATATATATATATATATATATATATATATATATATTTATATATATATATATATATTATTTTTTAATACGTATGTGTATTCAAATTATTTTTATTTTTAATTATTATTTATTTTTAATATAGACTCATATTAAAATAAAATAAGACAAAAATAAATAAATATTTTTTACTACATTATATTGTAAATGTAACAATTTCAGGTTTACTTAATTACTATTAACGCTTCCTGTTAAGAAGACTCGTTTTATAAAGCACACTCAGTGAAATTCAAGTAGTTAGAAATAATTCATGAAATAACCCTTTTCCGCTTAAAAGAATATATATAAATAATTAAATTTTACCACTTATTCTTTAATTGTATTAATATCATCAGTAACAAAAATTGAAACATTTAAAAGAACAAAAATATACTTTTGAATGATGAGTTAAAAACTTTCTTTCTCATATGAATTTTTAATTTCATTGATGTATATTGAAAATTTTTAAACTAACAATCATCTTTAACTTCATTAAATTTATGCAGTAATTTAACAAATTAATGTGATTTAAATTTACATGATTAAAATTGATATATCCTTTCCAAATGTTTTAATATATTGTTTTGCATTCTAAAATCTTAAAAAATGCATTAAAGTGAATTAAATTTTAAATTTGCATTATATTTACATTTAACATATTTTAAAGTTTTCTGAGTATATCAAAATCTGCATCTCTTTGAAATAATAAAAATGTGCTTGATATCTCTTCTGTCAAACATTGTAACCTAAAATAATTTACTTCTTATACAAAAGTCTTATATCTCTCCTTAGCAATAAATATTTTTAAAATTTAAATATATATATATATATATATATATATATATATATATATATATATATATATATACGCTTATAGTATGTGTATATTATATATGCATTATATAGTCAGTAGAAATTCTTTGGATGAAAATGTAGATCCCTTACGAGCCCATTTCTTTAAGGAATTTCTACTCTTACTTTTGAGAAGAAAAAAGAAACTTGTTGGGAAATGATCGGTGGAGACTTTCACTGTGTGAGTTAGGAATCCATTTTGAAGCAACGACGTAAAAAATATAAAGCAGAGAAGGATGAACGAGTGCTCAAATCTCTTGAATAATTTCCCTTTAACTCGTACTTTCCTTCTTCGGGTATTTGTGGCACAGATAACAAGCTCTGGGACATTCAACATAAGATTTTTTGACCGAAGATGAAGTAGGAAAAAATCCGTTTTAGGAAAGCAGGATAGATAGAATGTCCCAAGAGGTTTTATTGGCCAAGGACGTTTTTCTTTTCTTTTACCCACCGTTGCCACCTAAGAGGATAGTTACGTACTTAGTATTGAAATAGGAACAGCTTCTAAGTAAGGCGTTGAAAGAAATAAATGATTTAGAAAGACTTTCACATGTTTTCTTAAGATAACTCTCAATCACACTTTTTAACGTTACATTCAATTCAATTTCTTTCAGGAAATTAAAATAAAATGATTTTTTTAAATATATTTCTATGATGAATTTTACTATAAAAATAAAAATAAAATATCATGAGTTAATATTTACGCAAGTACATTTTTTCTAAAGTTAAAATAAACCAACGTATTGTTAACTTCAAATCTTGGAAATACAAGTTTTCTTGAGACTAAACATTTATTTTAAAGATGAATTTATTACAAAAAGATTGAAATTACAGAGACTTGAGATAAAATTCTTTAAATCTTGTTTTTATAGTAAAATATATAAAATATTCCAAAATATACCAGTATCTAATCAGACAAAAATGAAAAAAATATATTTATTGATTCAAACATTACAGAAAATAGTCATTTAAAAATTGTTAATATTTCAATCGACTTTTGTTGTTGTTTCTCTACATTTCTGTCCATCTATCTGTTGTTGTTTCTAATTCCAGATGATGTAGCTGAGCTACATCATCTCCATCAAACCAAAAATAACCTGAAGGTCTAAAAATAAAATTGAATGCCTTAAAATATTAAAAACTGTAAAATTTAGACAAATGAGAATGTGAATGAGGAAGGCTTGAACTGTTTCACTCGAATGACACTCTAAAAAGAGCCTCTGAATTCTTTTCATTGGAATGGAAGATTACATATTTTGCTTATGTTTGTGACTGTTTTTAAAATTGCTTCTTATGATATATTTTTTACATATTGTGTTCGCTGGTCTAGTCTTTTGCTTAATTGACTGAGAACAGATTGTACTTTTGTTATAATCTGTCAGCAGTACCAAAAAAAGTTACTTTTGGTATTGCTGATATGATTTCAAAAATAAAATTTAAAATGCTTATACCAAATGAGTTTTAAATACTTTTTAATCTTAGTGTGAAGACATATTGATTTCATACAATAAACAATAAATTTTTAATTTCCTTATTCTATATGTCTTGAGAATACTTTAATTATAACATTTCCAAAGTTTATGACAACAATATACAAAAATTAACTCTACTGAAAATTCTAAAATAATGAAGATTATAATTCTGCTTTTTATGTATGCTAATGGATTCCAGATATTAACGATTATTTTAATAAATTCTACACTTTTTTGGAATGAGCAATACAATAAATATGTGTAATTGGATATACAGAGCAATACCAATCTTTTAAAAATAATCTTATACAACACAGTCAATTATCTCACAATTTTAAGTCATTATTAGCTGAAAATTGAATAATTTCTTATGAATACCAAACTTATTTTCGAAGAAATGAAAAGAAATTATTTTCGTCTTCATGTATCAGCAGGCATTTTATGATAACTGTGAATATAAATAGGTTTTATATATATATATATATATATATATATATATATATATATATATATATATATATTTATATATATATACAGATATATTCATTCATATGAAATATTTTATACTTAGATTTTTTTTTAATATCTGATTAAAAGTTTACACAGAGTTTCTTCAAAAATAGTAAAATTTTATTCAAATTAGTAATAAAAATTGAATATTTAAAAAATGTGAAATTATGTAAAAAAATAAAATTGAATTTATTTTAATTGTAAATAAAAATATTTTACATTCCATGCCAAACAAATATGCTAGTGTAACTATGAATATGTACTATTGGCTTTCAATTAGCAAAATTTGATAATAAACATCTAAAATGACACGAAAAACTGAACTGAAATGCATTTTTTAAACACGTTGAATGTTATTAATAATGAAACGCTAAATGAGAGAAACATTTTTTTCATTTGTTTCAAAATGAAATTAATATAAAATGTGAAATGTGATTCGTTACAAAATCGTCTCACTCTAATGGTTCTAATTAGTAAAATTATTATTTATCTACAAAAATATGATTTAAAATGCATAGATCGCTTTTTATTTATTTTTCAATCTTAAATCTAACATGTCTTTTTGAGCTTATGCACAAAATAAATAACATTTTAATTGAAACCAGAAGAACTAAAGTACAATACCGAGAAGAAAACTTAAATTTCATCTTTAATAAATATTTTATATTTTTGAAAATATCTCAATGAATATATTATATTTATGTTAAATGCTCAAGACATGACTTCTGATTCATCAATCTATAATTCGCTAGTTTAAAAAATCTAGTTATCTTATGACATTAAATAGATCCCTTAATTTAAAAAATAGGAAACATTTAGTTTATCTGCAAAAACATTTTAGTAAATATTTATATGATTTCCAACTTAACGTTTTTTCAATATTGTACAAATGAAAAAATATTTAATAGATTAATAGAATGTATCGATTAAAAATGTAACATAAAAATA
Source organism: Latrodectus elegans (assembly GCA_030067965.1). Lineage (NCBI taxonomy): Eukaryota > Metazoa > Arthropoda > Arachnida > Araneae > Theridiidae > Latrodectus > Latrodectus elegans. Next base: position 55,526,702 of record CM057812.1, read on the forward strand.
TCTTTTGTCGAATGAAAATTCAGCTAATTTGTTTTATTAAGACAATTCAAGTATCGACTTACATGTAATAGCAATTTTTTATTAGAAATTTTATGTAATATAAAACTCATATTATCTTTATTAAATTAATTTTAAAATTAAATTTTTGCAATGGCATCTAATCGTATTATATATTTTCATACATGAAAGGGCATAAATATAAAGTTTCAATATCCAAAATAATTATGTTTTAAATTTCTGAGGAACCCACAATTAGTCAACATTTTATTATATTGAAATTGTATCTATATTTCTATCTTCTTGACTTAACATAATTAGATCATTTTCTTTTTAAGCATTAAAAAACATTTTCTTCAATATAACAAAAAATAAATCATTCTAAAGTAACAACGCACAGGTTAAAACAAGTATGCAAACATTTTGTGCAGTGTATACTTTCTCTGGGAATAAATAGCAGGAAAACTTTATTTCTTAAAACATAAGTACATACATATTTAAGTATAAATATTTGATGCATAATAGCAATATCATTACCCTAGACATCTTGAAATCGAATTAATATATATATATATATATATATATATATATATATATAATAAATAAATATATATATATATATATATATATATATATATATATATATATATATATATATATATATATATATATATAATAAATAAATATATATATATATATATATATATATATATATATATATATATATATATATATATATATATATATATATATATATATATATATATATATATCTTGTTCGTTGAATTATCATAAGCAAATTTTTGTGATAAATGCATTGGATTTATGCCATGCAGAGTTGTTTCAATACATTCGCCTTTCGACCATTATTCAAAAATGCACATTAAAATTTTCTGAACCCAGTATCATAGAAACATTTTTAAAATTAATATACAAATGCAATTAATCAAAAATTACTTTAATGCACTTCGTTTATTTAAAGCTGTTTTCATAAATCTTTATATCATTCTAAGAATTGATTCGTTAGTTTTACTTTATTAATAAAAATTAAAGCAGAATGATACTTTACTTCAACTATCTTAAAATATTAGTGTTGCAAAATATAACATCGTTTATTTTTTTTTATCAAAATTACCTAAACAATAGTATTTCATTCTAAATATTTACTTGTAACTTTCTTTTTACAAAACAATATTGCAAAATAAAAATAAAAGAAAAATTATTTAAATGTGTGTGTACTTTAATCTCAACCAAACGAAATAGAATTAATAATTCATTTATTAAAAAAATTCAAATACTTCAATAAATATATTTTGTTATTTGAAACGTTTCTCATATACATTTAATTACATTGTTAAAAAATGTACCAACATTTTTATAAATATTTATTTTACTTTATTTATTTCGAAAAAATATATCATATTTTTAGAAATATATAAAGGAGTTTCTAAAATTTTGAAAACTTTTATGTTTTTCTAAAAAGCTTTAGATTTATAAATTACGGCTCATAAACATGTTTCAAATTTAACATATGTAAATCTACATCAATTAAAAATTCTGATCTCAATCAACATTTCTTGATAAAAAATGAATACTTGTTTCCCCTTTAAAATAAAAGTATATTTTCTTGAATTTTAATTCGAAAAATTAAAATTGAATATACTAACTGTTTCTGCATTATATACCTATATTTCATTTACTATATCTTTCGTACTAATGAATCCCCCCTACAAAATATGAACATATATCTCAATAAAAACTAAGTAAAATAACTGAAAATTCAAACTGCGCTATACTGTAACTATTATGCCCGATTAATAGAAAGCTTTTTGTCTCATTTTTATCTACATTCATGTAATGTAACATAATAAAATGAGATTCACCTCAAATTTGTCGCGGAAGATATGGCATTAAAACCCGAAAATACATAATGAATTCTTCCCAAAGGCACCCTATTCAAAGAATGTCCATGAAAGATTAGGGAACATCCTGACTGCTTTCACAGGCTCCGAATTAAAACCATTAGTTTCCACCCCCGCTCCGTATCCTTTACACTTTATGTAAATTTAGAATCCCCACTGTGGGAGATAGTCTCCCAACTTCCGCTGCGCCATTAAAATAGCGACTCCGAACAAAATGGCGTCTTTGCATCTTTCAATGCAGCGATATAAAGGAGGACATTGCCTGATTTTATTGGGCATTAGCCCGTGGGCATTCATCAATTTGACACTAGGAGGTGAATCTGAGAGTCCGGAGTCTTTATTGGATGTCAAGTGCCATGGATTGCTGTGTCAATAGAGAAGCGAGAGCTCTGAATAATGGTTTGAATCTTCTAAAATCCATGTCTGAACATACGATTGCAATGGAATTTTTGGGATAGTAGCTAAGATTGCATAGCTTTGATCCTCAAGTTTTTCTTCATTGAGAAGTAATGCTGTATAGAATATTCGAGTGAATTCAATCAATGTTCAGTGTTTGAAATACCGTATTAAAATGTTTTAGACTGTAAAAGTTGTTAAAAATGTGTTTTATAGTAACTTTAAATTGCGAATTAGTATTTTAAAAAATAAAAGTTTGTAAATATTAATAGGTTTATAAATAAGCAGAATCTTAACACTGACTGTTGCAACTATAAATTTAATCTAATTTTATGTAAACAATTATACTTGCATGCTTATG